>CM025789.1:5407643-5429262 GCA_014635995.1 Sarcophaga peregrina
CAACTGGATGTATCAACTGCGTTTCTGAATGGAGATATCGACGAAGAGATCTATATGAATCAACCCTGAAGGTTTTATTGATGACAGTAATCGTAATAAAGTTTGTAAATTAAGAAGACAATTTATGGCTTAAAACAAGTTGGTCGACAATGGTTTAAAAAGATTCACAATGTTTTTATGAATTATGGATTACAACCAATCAAGGTATGATCAATGCAATCTATTATGAACGTCAGAACAATAACGCATGATCGTTGCTTATATAATGATGATATTGTAATTGCATTTAATGAGGATTATATGGTTGAAACATTATCTACGACATTACAAAACAATTTTGACATTAAAGATTTGGGTCAACTAAAATATTGCATTGGGTTATATATTGAACATGGTGATGGAGAAATATCTATTTCTCAACCGGGTTATATAACAAATTTAGTTAATAACCTATTATATTACACAACTGGATGTCTATATTTGTTTAAATTCAGAAATATTGAATCAGTTTTACATTTGATTTTTGTATTTAAAATATAATATTTTATTTTTTCATTCAATAAATTATTTTCCAAATATACACATCCAGGAAATTCATTTGTTGTATTAATGCTGCTTTAATTTCCTTATATTCACTTGATAATCCATCTAATAACATATGATTTGCAATTCCTCTTCAATATGGCCATTCATCTCTTCCATTTGTACATAAAGCTCATCGAATTCTTCTATGTACTTAGATATAGTCTGTCCGATTTCCATTTATTGATTCAATACTTTCGAAGTCTTAAAATTTTTCACCAATAATAATATTTTTGAAGACAATGCGATCAGGATATTGGCTCTTGCATCCTGATCTTTTTCATTCCACTGTTCACGTAAATTTGGTTCAGCTGGAATAGTCGTTTCTGCAGTAACAATTTGCAACAGTCTGCTCTTATGTAAAAGAGCTTCCATTTGTGTCTTCCATGTTGTATAATTTGATCCATCAAATACTTGGGATTTTGCTCGAAAATATTGTTGACGACATTCTTTCACTTAAATGTTTTTATCTTCAAATATTTCGTTTTAATTTGCCAATAGGATCTCTCGACTTGGAGTCCTGGGCCCATAACCTATTAAATTACAAAACTGGATGTGTATATTTGGAAAATAATTTATTGAATGAAAAAATAAAATATTATATTTTAAATACAAAAATCAAATGCAAACTGATTCAATATTTCTGAATTTTAAACAAGTACAATGAAAACAAGTACATTTGATAATTCAACAGAACTAAAACCAAGCGGCACGCAAATGTGTGGAATGTGGTATATCGACTGTGGGTGATATTAATAGGAAAAGTTTAGAAAAAAAGTAATATTTGTAGGTTAAATATTGAACTATTTATTCAATTATTATTTATATAAATAAATATTAACTATGTTGTCGGTTAGCTTTCATAAAAACTTTATCTCAATCCTTACTTTTGTTTCGTTTGCTGCAGACTGTCAAACTGACAATCTAGTCTAATTTAACTTGATTGCATTAAATAAACACTCTGTGGGAAAAGGGGCAAGAATATATGAAATAAGTTGCACAAAACATAACAAACATTTTCAATTAAATTAAAACTTTTCTATAACAAATACGGATATTATTGTATATACAGGGTGGCTGATATATAATGCAACAAAGTAAAGCGCTCTATTTTTTTAAATGTTTTTTTTTGTTCAAAAGCAAAAAATTTTGGAAATTTTAGAATCAGTTTAGATTCTAACAAATCTTTGGTACGAATTATGGTCTTCAAACGGCGGATAAAGCCATCACAGGCTGCACGAAAATGGCTCTGCGATATTTTGGCTCATTACCTGCGACTTGCTGTCTTGAGATGATCGACACTTTGGTGAGAACCTTACTCTCTCAAAATTCCCCAGGCGCAAAGTCTGGTCTTAACCGACAAGTAAATGTCGTCTAACCTAACCAATGCTAAAGTATTAAGTTTACCTTTCAAATGGTGTACTTTTCTTTGAGATGAAAACAAAAGTTGTAGAGTACATAACATCATCATATTTCGATTTTGAAAATATTGTTGACATTTTTTACAAAATTTTATTTCATATTCTTCTTTCTGTATTTGAACAGAGTTTAGATGAGCAATTCATCTGAGGGCTCAAGTTTCGCAGTATCAATAACAGCATCTTTGGCAGTAGCAATTGTACTTGGGAATAAGTTAAGGGGAATTTGTAAAGTAATACAGTTTTCAACCACCATTTCTTTCTTGACAGAGTTTCTATTCCTATTTTTATTTTTATTCGATGCTTGTAAGTTAAGTTTGAGAAAAAAAAAAATAAAAATTAGAGGAAAATTGTAAAGAAAAAATAGTTTTATTTCGGATATTTGAAGTCCAGCAGTCTGTACAAAAAGTTCAGTTTAAACAACTTGAGTTAATAAAGACAGTTTTTTATATTTTTAATTTAATTTCATTTCCAGCTGAAAATGAAAGACACAGTAAGCGAGTGTTCTAAAGTAAATTTACTAAGCAGGTAGTGGATATTAAAGATTGATTTTAAAGTATTCCTGGCATACATCTTTGACAACATATTTTACAAAAATTTTCTTTATTCAGATTTGAAAACAAAAGTTGGATATAGAGCCGAGTTCTGGACCGTTAAATTTCAGACTTAATGTATAGGGAGTTCAGGCAACAGAACCTTACGAAAAAAATTGTAACACTGTTGTCGCAAAAAGGTAATTGTTTTAATTGCAAAATGTTTATAAAAAGTACGTTACTGAATATATTAATCATAACAGTCTGTCAGTACGACAAAGAGCCGATCATATCAACACATTGTGGTTGATATTAATACATTAAGACAATCAGTAGTCTCACAAATATTAGAAGCTGACTAGCTATACATGTCCAGAAATTTGAAGTTTAAAAAACTGAAATCACTTATTTGGGCCAAAAAATGGTTACATACACACATACTTGCTTATGATAATCCTCCAGTAGATTCTAGCTTCTCGCACTACTTGTTTTGCGTATGTTAATTTTATCCATGAGTCGACCTATACTTTAAAGTAGGCTCAGAACCTCAGATTTTTTGGGAAACTTTTGCAAGAAATCTTCTGAGAAGCACTTGCCGAAGAAAATATTTTTTCATATTTCGTTTTGTTGGAGATATCTGACTTGAGGTTAGACGTGAGACTAATAAGACAATATACTGCCTGCTACACTACAGCGACTCCAAAAAAGGTTTACCATGCCTTTCTTGGCTGAAAATTTCCCCATTATCGTCTTTAGTTGACTTATTCCGAGGAACCCATGGTTTTTGTTTTTGTTTGTTTGGGGAGCGATTCACCATGTCGGGCGTTCGTATGAGGTCACGACATGTTTTCGACCAAAAGTCTGGGATACTCAATTAACTACTTAGTATTGAAACTATTTAGCCTAGCGAGATTCCAATATATCGTGAATAGCTTTCAATTTGCTATCATCGCAAATATATGGAATACTAAAATAATACACGAAATTCCCTGATTTTAATATTCTACTCAAGTTATTCGGTCCCCCTTATAAAGGGGTGTAAAGCCACGAATTCGCGCCTTTCAAAAATTTTCATTATATCCAGTCAAGACTGGATTTTATTGGGAATGAAAGTGGCTTAAACTTGTCTCCCAGCGCTGCGCTCAAGGACTGGTTTTTAGCGTCTCAGTTATACCTTAAGATTTTACCTTCAGTCCAACTCAGTTAAACTTAAATATCCATAAACATACAATCTCGTAATCCCTTTAAATGTGGCCAGAAAATTTGCTCATTGAAGTCAAGGCTGTGTTGTCCTCTTCGTTTTGACAGTCAATGCTTTCCTGAAAAAATTTCGGCAAAGGTTTATCTACAACCAAAGATCTAGTTAGTGGTGAATATGCCCCCTTTTTTTTTGCAATTTAGGTAAGGTAAGGTCAGTCCGGTAGCTTGTCATTCACAGGAAAATTCACTCGGTGGCCAATATGGCCCATTGTGTTTGGAATTTTTTTACTTTTAACATGATTTCATATTCTTCCCATATTTCCTGCTGATAGGAGGTGAGTGAACACTACGATATTTATCTTTCCAACAACAATTGCCTTTTGACTAATGATACAGAAACTTTGAATAAAAAACTATTCTAAATCTGCTAATGTTTTAATTTTTTAAAATTTCTCTTTAATCTTGAATTTTGTCGCATTAAAGTACTTTATAGGGAGTTGTTATATTTGTTGTTCTTGTTCGTTTTTCCCCCTAACAAAGTGAATTTGTAATGATTTAGCATAAAAGATGGAAACGAAAACAGAAACAGAAATAATCTTGATGCGGGTGTTACAATGCAAAGAGAGAGAGAGAGAGAGTGAGAGAAAAATTTAGTTTGAAAAGTTTTTGGCACACGGTAAAGTTTACAGTACCATTAAACTGCCATTAGTGACAGTTTGCCAATGCAAATGTTTGTTAATGACAATTGCATAAAAGGAATTAAAGGGACATTTTTGTGTGGAAAAAGAGAAAATGCTGGATAACATAACAAAACCTGTTACAATTGGTTACACAATGAGATTGAAATTAAATGGTTACAGGGTGTATAGTAAATATTTAATGGCAAATGAAAAACATTTCATTTTTTTGTTTAAAATAAGGGGAGCAAACCAATTCAAATAGCAGATAAAATAAATAAAAAAAATTAACACTAATTGCTACAAAATGACTGCTTACATGCCAGTAAAAATATTTGCCAATAAAATCAAATGCTTTATTTAAAGAGAAAATTAAATATTTAATGTAGGGAGAGAGGTTCAGTTATTTGCATTAAACCTGTACCTTTTTTCATTATTTCGATTGTAATCTATCCAGTTTTTTGCCAAGGCTTTTAAACAAAACTAGTGAAACAGTTTTTCTCTTTCATAGGAATGTTTATTTAAATTTAAATCGTTTTAAGCAATTTTTTTACGCTTATTTTATTTGAAGTATATTTTATTTGAATAAAAAGAAAAAAAAAAAATGAAAAGCAAATAAATTCTTTTGGAAAAAATAACAAATGAACAAATGCACAAAGGGAGTGAAAGATTTTGATGTTTTTAGTCTCTTTTGTACTAAACAAATAACATTTATACTGTTTTCACTTTATTTTTTGATAGTAAACGATTCTTTCCTATTCTTTGTTTCGGAAAAAAATCGTATTCAAATGGAATCCATTTTTTTTTTGCTGTCTCTGCCGTTTGTGCTATTGAAATTATATTTTTTGATTCAGTCTATATAACAACAACAGCAATAAAAATAACAAATAAATTAAAAAAAAAAAAAGAAACGAATAAATTCATTGATTCAATGGCTTTATTTTGATTCACAAAATAAAACAAAAGATTTCTTTGAATCCTTAAGCCTTTGTTTTAATACTCATTGAAGTTATGAAAAATTTATGTACAAACAAGCAAACAAAACAAGATAGTTAATGGGATGAACACGGCGAGCTGCAAGGCATATAACATTGCTTGTCTAATATCGTAGCAAAAGAAATCCAGTTATTAAATGTGTTTTTAAAACTTTATTTTCAACATACTTCTATGTTCATTCACGCCATGCCTTTTTATTATTACACACATTATAACCCTTCAGTCAGGTTTACGACCTAGCTTCTCACACCACTTATGTTGTGTGCGTTAATTTTATACATGAGTGGCGGGACCTACAGTTTAAAGTCGATTCCGAACGACAGATTTTTGAGAAGCTTTTCATGGCAATTTTTACTCTCAGAGTCTTTGCCAGAAATCTGCTGAGAGGAAGTCGCTGAAGAAATATTTTTCGTTTTGATATCTGACCTGGAATTCGAACCTGGGTCTTTTGTCTAATAATCCAACACACTACCCACTAGACTACGGCGAACTCACAGACATAATTTACAGACATATTACAGACATAACTTAATTCCTTAATGATTCTATAACTGACAAACCGCTTTAAATAGAGGGTAATATTGCTACCTTACGTTGACATTCTTGGTGGTAATATTACTAGCGGTACATATAGAAACCTCGTCAGCGGTAGGTATGTTTTAATACGTATTCATCACGTGTAAATTGGCAAAGAAGTGTCCTTAGAATCAACCCCGGTTGAAATGCCATAAATAGCGGAGCGATTCGGTCATGCTACGTCGTAATACTGTTCAACAATCTTACAACAATCCCAAGAACATGAACAAACTTCTTTAATTTTTAATATTCACCGATATTCAATATGGAAAACATGGCTCTTCATTCTTTGGCAAGGTAATGTATTTTTTGTTTCAAGCTCACATGCAAGTTTCGTGTCCTTAATTAGTTGCACGTAGCTGTAGTTGTACCTTTCTGAATTACTCTGAACTTGTTGTTTTCCGTGTGTATTATTCGTGCTTTAGTCATATTCACTACTCTTTTTTGGCTTTATTCGAAGCTGCCAATAAAACGTAAATCAAATCTGGCAAAACTTAGCTTGCAAACACTTTAAAACTTCTAAACTTAACACGTCTGATCATGCATCAACCAATTTTCCAGATATTATGAAAGAATCTAGTGCTCTTACACCAGTCTGACTATCAAAAATGTTCTTATATATCTACCAAAGATTTTGTGTTTTACACTAATCACCACAGGGTGTAAATTCGTTGCCTAAACTAAACTAAAATCCCAGTATTCACTTAATTCTTACTGCTATAAGAAAATGTGAAATGGAATACTGAACCAATTGTTGTCGTTACAGAATATTGAAAATATTTCGGCCTGAACATAGATGTGTTCACTACATCCACTAAATGGCAGATGCTGTCTGAAATTTCAGTTCATTTATCAAGAAAAGTTTGCATAGAAGTGAAATACTTTCCTGCTTTCTGCTTAAATGTTACTTTTTCTTTCCTATGTCCTATTGTCGCTTTAATTCCACTCGCCTCTTTAAAAGAAAATAGCCTGACTGGCATATTTTGTGGTCATTCACGCGCAAAGCAAGCAATATTGATGATATTTTGCTTAAATTGAAAACAACATTTCAAATAAAAAACAACACAGCCAAAAAGCAAACCTGTACTGTCATCATTCTCGTTGCATTTAGTGAAGTAAGCGGCAGAATAATATGGTATCGGCAATTGTTTTGGTTTGTAAAATCTTTAACGGAACGGAACGAAAGCACACGTGTAACAAGAAATTCGAGCACAATAATTGACTACGTAATAACTAATAATTATAAGCTAAAATGTACCAACAGTAAAGATAATAAAATTTCTGAACCATGAGGTTATTAATATAGACTTTGAGAGATCGAATGAAAACCCTATAAATACAGCAAAAACTATCAAGATATTTAAATACGATAGGAATATATTTCATATTGTGTTAGCTGAGAATATGATATACGAAGATAATAAAGATCTTAATGAAAACGTTAAACTATTTGATGCATGTATGGAAAATACAATACAAAGATTTACGTTTGAAAGGCAAGTGCACATAAATAGCAAAGTGAATAACTGGTTTAACGAAGAACTGCGAACAATGAAAAGAGGAAAAATAATAAAATATTTACATGCCAAATCTGAAAATTCAAATCAAGCTTGGGGAGAATATAAGCTGATAAGAAATAAAAACAAAGTACAAATTAAAAATAATAAGAATAATTACATAAAAAATAAAATTAACAACGCAAGTAACCAAAAGCAAATGTGGACACGCATCAAAAACCTAGTACTTAATAAGAGGCAAAATTCAGCCAAATCTGTGATATTCGACCAAATTGAGTATAACGATATATGTGATATAATAAATAAGTTCAATGCATTCTTTATCGATAGCATTAGTAGTATAAGGCTATCAATAGGCAGCGTGCAATATATTAACCGAATAGAATATAGAGTAAATGATATTTTTAAATTCCGAAAGTTGGATACAATTGAACTGGAGAGCATAGTGAAGTGTATGAATAACAAATCTGACCATGAACGTGTATCAAATAAAATTATACTTGACAATTGGAATGTAACAGGAAATATTATATTAAAATTAATAAACACTTCTTTAGAGACAGGTATTTTTCCTGATAATTAAAAAAATCAACCGTAACTCCAATTGAGAAAGTGCCCGGAACGAGAAAATGCGAGGAGTTTAGACCAATAAACTCTCTGAAAACGTGCGAAAAGATAATTGAAAAAGTAGTAAAAGGTCAGATAGATAAATATATAGAAAATCGTGACATACTATCTAAATACCAGTCTGGATTCCGTAAGAAACATTCGTGTGACACCACGGTAAACTATGTCATAAGTGAATGGAGAACGGTAGGAAAAGATAAGAGGATTATGGCAATATTTCTTGACTTCAAACGAGCTTTTGAGACGATTGATAGAGAAATAATGCTGAATAAACTATGGATGTATGGAATAAGAGGAACTAAGCTAGATTGGTTTAAATCGTACCTAAAAAGGAGAAGGCAAACGACAAAATTAAATGACAGTGAATCTGCTGAAATAATAAATAACTTCGGAGTGCCACCAGGCTCCATTTTGGGAGCGTTATTGTTTATAAGCTATATAAATGACATGCCAAGTATTTTGGAAAAATGTAAAGTTGTTTTGTACGCTGACAACACTCTGATATATAGTATAGCAAATAGTGATGAAGAATGTCCTGAAAATATTAAATATGATATAAAAAAAAATTGAAGAATGACTTAAAATGAATAAACTCAAACTAAATGAAAATAAAACAAAAATAATGGAAATAAACTTACATTCAGACGAAATATTTAAAATAAATGACACAGTAATTGAAAAAGTCGAATGTATAAAATATCTTGGTTTTATAATCGATAAAAAATTAAATTTCAATGAACAAATAGATTACTTATGCGAGAAAGTTGGTAAATAAATTAGTTTTTTAAAGAGAATAAGAGACAAAATATCCAAATCTACAGCGATAAATATATACAGCACGATAATAAAACCACACTTTGAAAATGGTTCCACTATTTTATTCACATGCAGTGGCACAAATCAATTAGCCAGGATGCAGAAACTACAAAATAGAGCGATGAGAATAATACTGAAATGCGATCGTTACACACATATAACTACAATGTTAAATAATCTAAAATAGATGAGCATAGCACAACGACTCCAATTTAACACATTAAGGTTTATTAGAAAATTAAAACAAGGAGACGCCCGGAAATACCTATGTAATCAAATACAATATGTTGGAGACAGCCAACCATATCAACTAAGAAATGCCTGTGACTTTAGGATCCAAAGAGTGAGGTCAACACAAATGCAGAAAACGCTATTCTACAAGGGTCTACAGCTGTTTAACTCATTGCCAAACAACATTAAGAATGAAACAAATGAAAATGTCTTTAGACGAAAATGTATGTGGGATTGGGAATTAACGGACATAGGACTAGAAGTGGACGGAAATACTAAATAATACAACACTGTATTTTATGACTTAAGCAACTGACTGAGTTATACAACGATGAGGACAGAGGACGCGTTAAACTGTGACGAATAGACAAAAGACACTTTTGAACGGACTTCTTACGCAGCACTTGACACGAGCGGACAGATAAGAACCTGGAACCTAACAATCATTAAATTGTAACAATTGTACTTCAAAAATACTAAAACATCTATAAATAATATTAAATAAACTTCAATAATAATAAAATAATAACTTAATGTGGTTTCAATAAAAACCCACATTTTGGGGGCTCAACCGGGATGTTCATAAGAAAGTGAAGTGCTATCTGTTCTGTTCGTGTCAAAATAAGGTAAATTAAGTGAAAAAAGAACAATTGAAAGAGAAAAAGTTAAAAGAAAAAAGAAAAGAAAGAACAATTTTTGATTGAAAGGGGAATCACAACGTTTAAAAAATCAGAGAACAATTACGAGTGAAGTTGTATTCGAGGCTAAAACAAATATGTATGTATAAGTGTATAATGTTGAAGTATATAAGAGACAACAGAGTCGTGAAAAATTAAAATTAACGAAAATAATTCGCAGTAAATTTTTGATCTTTCGTGTTTAACATACATACATACTCGTTTACTGATGAAAAAACAGAGTGATGCAATATTTTAATTATACGGTTTTACTATGTGTAAGAAAGAAACAGACATATTTGTTGAGAATGCATCGAGAATAGTAACGAATTGCAAAAACAAACAAAGAGTGCAAATTATACGTTATTTTAAACAATGTGCCAACGAGTAAGACCACAACAATTCAAGTGGAAGATGAATATATACGTGAACTTGAAATAAGTGCCAGCGAGCAGGAATGCAACGAGTAAATAGGATAGCTGTGAGAGTGACGAGAATGAGGATCAAACGTTAATTTGAAATGAGATGCTAACGAATAAACCGAAGACCAGAAGAAAGAAACGTTCTAATTGGAGAAAGCTGAGTAGTATTATTATACATATATCGTTGTGTTGGTTTGAAATTTGCTATTTAACGTAGAGTTGGTAAATAGAAAGAACAAAGGAGTGAATAATTTTTTGAATTGGAATTGAATGAAGGGTATAGAAAAAAATCTAATTGGAATTTTATTGTATTAGTTTTGATAGTAATTTTAAGAGTTGGAAAACAGATTTGAATTTGAATTCACTGATATCTTTTGTTTTTGTTTTTTTTTTAATTTTTTGTTTTTTCCCTTTGAAGTTAATTTTGTTGAAAATTCTGGATATTAAATATGAAATTGAATTTGATGATAATTGATAATTTAATAGTGATGAGAATCGATAATTAAATTTAATATTATATTTTTTACTTTTTTATTATATTTTTTATATTACTACTTATATTACTTTATATTAATACTTACTTACTGCATTTTTCTTACGACATCAATCGTTTATATTTTATATACTGAATATTACCATATACATTTTATAATTGGACAGTTTTGGACTTTACCGGACAATATGGATTTACAGCAAATTTTTGCATTGACAGTTGAAGGACTTAAGGACAAATTGACAGAATTAGGATTGCCTACGAACGGACGTAAGGAAGAGTTACGTGAACGACTTAGGACACATTTCGGCTTGAATGCACAGGATTCCGGATCCGAATGCGATGATGCTGATGTAGGTTCGAATATTGGCAGTAGAAGTATGTTCACACTACGTGATATTGAAGAGTCTCTCACTGTATTTTGTGGTACCGATAATATTGAAATTAATAACTGGATTTCTGATTTTGAGGACAATGCGGAGGCAGTAGGATGGAGTAGTCTACAGAAATATATTTATGCAAAACAATTGTTGAAAGGAGCTGCACGCATGTTCATTCGAAGTGAAAGTGGAATAAAAGATTGGATCTCTCTAAAGAAGGCTCTTATTAATGAATTTGGAACTAAATTAGCTTCAATTGATGTACACCGTATATTGAAAAATCGAAAGAAACGAAATAACGAGAGTTTACGTGAGTACCTGTACACATTGATGGAGATTGGAAAACCTATTGAACTCGACGATGACAGCTTAATTCAGTACTTTGCAGACGGAATTCCTGACTCCAAATTCGGCAAAAGTATTTTGTATCAAGCAAAAAACATACAGGACTTGAAGGAAAAAATAAGGATATACGAGAGAATTCGGGGTTCATCACAGGCGTCAACCTCTAAAATATCCTCGGATTTTGAGTATCCAGCTCGGAACAAAACAACAAACAAACCGGAAAGAAAATGCTACAGCTGTGGAGGCGATGATCATATTGCTAAATATTGTAAGGAGAGAAATTTTAAATGCTTTACGTGTGGGAAACAAGGCCATAGATCATTTGAATGTAGAACGAAACCCCAAGGACAGATTAAAAAGGAGGCGAATAATGACAATTCATGCATGGTAAGAAATGTTTTGAAATCAGTACGAAATGTTGATCCGGCAGTAAGCTGCGTCTTGAAGGCTAATAGGATTTTCAAAGAAATCATTTTTGATGATCTAAAAATTTCGGCTATTTTCGACTCTGGAAGCGATATATCGATTATTAGATTGGATGTTTTCAAAAGGATGCGAAATTGTAAAATTTTAAAGGGAGGAGAATGCTTCATAACAGCTAATTTCGGTGAGTTAACCACTTTAGGAAGCTTCGACAGGACTGTGGAAATTGATGGATTTGATTTCAATATGAAATTTTACGTCGCCGAGAAATTCCCTTATGAGGCTGCGATTGGCAACGATATTTTACACCAAACAGACGTAATATTAACATCAAATGGTGCAAGGTTTTCGAAAGGACAACATTTTATGCAGGAAGAACAAGGAATGGCCAATAATTTTGATGCGTTTTGTTCAACAGTCGTTATTGAGGATGAGGATAAATATAATTTATCACACTTATCAAAAGGAACAGCAGAGGAAATTGGAATGTTAATTAGAGGCTATAATCCAAGTAAACGCAAACCATCACCGATTAGTATGAAGATTGTTTTATCGGATGATATTCCAATATATCAGAGACCTCGTCGTTTATCACTTGACGACCAGAAAATTGTTGAGCTACAAATAAAGGAATGGCTGCGGGACGGCATTATACGACCAAGTACTTCCGAGTTTTCATCACCAATAGTTCTTGTTTCAAAAAAGGATGGCAGTAAAAGGTTATGCTGCGATTTTAGAAAATTGAACGAAAAGATTATGAGGGATAATTTTCCAATGATATTGATCGACGATGTGTTACACAGATTACAATCCGCTAAGATTTATTCTACTTTAGATTTGAGAAACGGGTTTTTTCACGTACCGGTTGATGAACAATCTAGAAAATTCACATCTTTTGTAACACACAATGGGCAGTACGAATTTAATTATGTACCATTAGAATTTCTAATTTCTCGGCGGTGTTTTCGAGATTTATTTTTTCAATCTATAGAGAATTGATTCAAGACGGCTCAATAGTAATATACTTCGATCATATAATAATTCCATCTCGTGATGTAAAGGAGGGCATTGAAAAATTGAGAAAAGTACTGCGTGTAGCGGAGGAATATGATCTAAGAATCAGATGGGAGAAATGCCAATTTTTAATGAGCAAGGTTAATTTTCTAGGATATATAGTGGAAGACTCACCATAAGACAATCAGCAGACATCGGCAGTGGCAAACTTTCCTGTTCCAAAGGACAATAAGTCGCTTTAACGCTTCTTGGTCCTCACATCCTATTTCAGAAGATTTGTGTGTGACTATGCGTCAATTGCGAGACCGTTATCCGATTTACTAAAGAAAAACGAAGAATTCAGGATGGAAGAAGCCCAGATGGTAGCTTTTAAACAACTAAAGGAATGTCTAATGAATGCACCCGTTTTAAATTTATATAACCCTAACGCTATTACTGAGGTGCATACAGATGCATGTATGTACGGCTACGGAGGTGTGTTGCTTCAAAAGAGTGCAGATGATCAGTTTTTACATCCGGTGGAGTATGAGTCGTAAAACAACAAATGCTCAGCAGAAATACCATTCATATGAACTAGAAGTCTTAGCAATCATCGAAGCACTAAAAAAATGGAGGATTTATCTAATGGGTCATAAGATAAAAATTGTAACAGATTGTAACGCGTTTGCAATGACCATAAGGAAAAAAGACGTTCCGTTGCGAGTGTCTAGGTGGGCCATGTTTCTGCAAGAATTCGATTTTACAATAGAGCACAGATCTGGTAATAAAATGCGACACGTAGATGCTCTGAGCAGATTTTCTTGTTTGTTGTCGGATGATTCTATAAAACATCGACTCAAACAAGCGCAGTCGGAGGACAATTGGGTTAAGGCCATTAAAAGCATTCTTGAGAAGAGCGATTATGAGGACTTTTATTTGACGGTTTAGTATATAAAGACCCGAATATAGAACTCGTTATACCCGAAAGTATGGAAGAGGAGATAATTCAGAGTATACACCGAAAGGGCCATTTTGGGACAAAGAAAACACGGGAATTGGTGGAGAAGGAATTTTATATACCAGATATTTTGCGGAAAGTAAACAAAGTCGTGCGTAGCTGCATACAGTGCATAATCACAGAGTCAAAGACAGGAAAACCCGAAGGACTTCTAACCTCAATTGACAAATCGGATAAACCATTAAGAACATACCATATTGATCATATTGGACCGATGGAAGAGACCAAGAAACGATATAATCACATTCTAGTGGTGGTTGAAGTCGCCGTGGTCTAGTGGGTAGTGTGTTGGCTTATTAGACAAAAGGCCCGGGTTCGAATCCCAGGTCAGACATCAAAAACGAAAAATATTTCTTCGGCGACTTCCTCTCAGCAGATTTCTGGCAAATACTCTGAGAGTAAAAATTGCCATGAAAAGCTTCTCAAAATCTGTCGTTCGGAGTCGACTTTAAACTGTAGGTCCCGCCACTCTTGTGTAAAATTAACGCACACAACATAAGTGGTGTGAGAAGCTAGGTCGTAATCCTGACTGAAGGGTTGTAATGGCCAATTATGTATGTATGTAGTGGTGGTTGATTCATTTTCCAAATTCGTTTGGTTGTACCCGACGAAAAGCACTGGAACGGAGGAAGTGATTGCTAGACTTCAGTGTCAATCTGCGATTTTTGGAAATCCAGAAAGGATTATTTCAGATAGAGGAACTGCCTTTACGTCCAATTTGTTTCAAAAATATTGCGAGGAAAACAGTATTCAACACTTATTAATTGCAACAGGTGTTCCTAGAGGAAACGGACAGGTCGAACGAGTGAATAAAATAGTAGTGTCCGTGTTATCGAAAATGTGTGCAGAAAATCCCCAGCAGTGGTATAAACATGTGGATAAAGTACAACAGTGTATAAACAATACTCCTCCAAGAAGCACGAAATTCTCACCATTCAGGATTCTTACTGGAAGTGAAATGAGAATAGACCCCCTAGACGATATTAGGAAATTAATCGACGAATGGGCTATAAAGGAATTAGATGAACAAAGAGACAAAATTCGAGAGAAAGCCAGATCAAATATAGCAGAAATCCAAGCGGAAAATAGGAAATCTTCCAACAAGAAGAGAGTTAAAGCGCCTACATATAAGGAAAACGAATTAGTCGCAATAAAGAGGAGGCAATTTGGACCAGGTCTTAAGTTAAAGTCGAAATACCTTGGTCCGTATAAAGTGATTAAAAATTTGAAACATGATCGGTACGAGGTGGAAAAACTTGGAGAAGGCGAAGGCCCTAAGAGAACCAATACTGTAGCAGAATACATGAAAAAGTGGAACCCATCATTCGGGACGAATGATCGCGCAGGATGGCCGAATGTGGGATTGGGAATTAACGGACGTAGGACTAGAAGTGGACGGAAATACTAAATAATACAACACTGTATTTTATGACTTAAGCAACTGACTGAGTTATACAACGATGAGGACAGAGGACGCGTTAAACTGTGACGAATAGACAAAAGACACTTTTGAACGGACTTTTGAATGGACACTTGACACGGGCAGACAGATAAAAACCTAGAACAGTGACAATCATCAAATTGTAAATTGTACTTCAAAAATACATAAAACATCTATAAATAATATTAAATAAACTTCAATAATAATAAAATAATAACTTAATGTGGTTTCAATAAAAACCCACATGTATTAATTTTGTGCTATTTAATAATAATTTGTAACATATACATTTATTGTAAATTTTTAATGAAAATGTAAAGTATTTTTAATACTAATACCATTAATACCAAAAAAAAAAACCATATTAAGAAAGAGGGAAAGAGAAAGATAAATGAGAAAAACTTTTACACATTAAACCAGACTCAGATATAAGTCACGAACGAAGCTGAAAGAGTCCTGTAGGAACTGCCAATAGTGAAACTCTACTGACTTACTATTGATATCGTCACCAGTACTAATGACATTTTATACCCCAGCCAATGCAATTTGTAATAGACAATTAACATGTGCGTGTCATTGAGAATCTACTACTGACGTTAGTACTATTGACTATATAGTGAATATGTACTCCTTTTGGGACCATATGTAGACATTGGAACCAGTGAATCAATAGTACAATTTAGCATTTCTAGTCTACACTTTTGGTACTTTTCTGTAGCAAAAGACGACAATAATATTTAAATTTTTGAAAATATTTTATATTTTATTACAAAAGACAGACGATCACATTGTTTTTTTTTTTAAATTTAAATATGAAAACTAAGAAGGTGCTATTAATTTAATCTCTCTTATTTATATAGGAACATCAAAATATCGTTTTTGTTTTATTAAAATTAAGTAAAATTATTAATCTTCTTTGAAAGAATCGTCTTCTTCACGATTTATTTTCATTTTTTGTTTTGCTGCGACCCGTTTCTTTGAAATATTTTTTCTTTTGGCTCTGAAATGCTGCTCTAAGTAGATATTACATCTGGATATTTTAAAAATAAAACAAATTGTTAAAATATAACAAATAATTATGAGAATACAAAAAAGCATTTACTACCTATTAGGGCTTTAAACATACATACATAATTGGCCATTACAACCCTTCAGTCAGGATTACGACCTAGCTTCTTGTGTGCGTTAATTTTTAATAAAACGAAAGTGAAAAAAAAATATTTTTTCGATGTCCACCTATCAACAGATTTCTTGTAAAACTCTGAGGGTAAGTAAAATTGCCACGAAAAGTTTCTCAACAAATCTGTTGTCTGGAATCGGATTAAAAACTGGAGATCCTGCCAGTTCGTGTATAAAATTAACACACACAACGTGAGGAACTAGGTTGTATTCTGACTGAAAGGTTGTAATGAGCAACTACGTATGTATATACATATACAAAATCTACAAACGATTTAAAAAATATGTAGAGAAAGATGATTTATTCAGAACATTATCGAACTTATAAAGAAACCAGGTGGTACTGAAACCAGGTATTTAACAGCAGTATAATGGATAAGCTTTGGACTGAATGTACTACAAGGCGCTTCGGATTATTGTAAGTCAGTTTCATCCAATCCAATCAATGTGAAAGCAGAAATTGTCTCAGTTAAGTCTAAAGCTTATTTTTTGTTTTGTTTGTTGGTGGGGAAAGTCGCCGTGGTCTAGTGGGTAGTGTGTTGGCTAACTAGACAAAAGGCCCAGGTTCGAATCCCAGGTCAGACATCAAAACGAAAAATATTTCTTCGGCGACTTCCTCTCAGCAGATTTCTGGCAAAGACTCTGAGAGTAAAAATTGCCATGAAAAGCTTCTCAAAAAATCTGTCGTTCGGAGTCGACTTTAAACAGTTGGTCCCGGCACTCTTGTATAAAATTAACGAACACAACATAAGTGGTGTGAGAAGCTAGGTCGTAATCCTGACTGAAGGGTTGTAATGGCCAATTATGTATATATGTTGGTGGGGAAAAAACTCCACCTTTTATCGTGAACCCTTTGAAAAACATTATTGAACACAATTTGTTTCATTTGACTGTTTCCTGTTTCCATAGTTGAAACAAGAAAGCAAAGTTGACTGCAAATTGGATTATTCGCAAACGTTTTAAAAGTTTAATGGCCATTTCAGGCAATTGGATCCCAGTTGACTTTATTGTGGATAGATTCACAATTTCAGCTCTAACATTAATTCATTCAATTATTTATTTGACAATAAAATTAAAACACTTCCCACCCCTTATATCAACACTTCTTTCTCCCTTTCACTTTAAAAGTCAACAACAATAAGGCACAATCAATATAAATGCGATCGCGTCTAAAATTGTTAACGGAAACCACAGTTTTCTATACCATAGAACATAAATATTGGCTCTTAACTACGATAGTACCCTCAACCTACTGTCAAATAAGCTTAACCCAATAAGATGCTATTGGACCACGGATATTTTAGGAAATATGTCCACAGAATGGGCAAGACCACCTCCCCTTACTGCCTTTACGAAGAAGGGGAGGAAATAGATGATGCGGAACACACTATCTTCGAATGTGCGCGCTGGCAGAGCTATCGCTCTACACTGACGTCGATGATCGGAACGATAAAGGCCGCTAACATTGTCGGGGTTATGATTGCGAGCAGAGAGAATTGGGCCTCAGTGGCGAATTATATGTAGCGCATTCTGAGACTGAAGAAGAGAGATCTGGAGGCTGCGGAGCATGCGGGCACGCCGGCATAAATGACACTAGCTCACGTGTCAAACGAGGTCCCAGTCGGGAACTTGGACGGAAGGAATAGTGGAGACAATTAGAAGTCTCCCCAACCTTCATTATGCAGTCCGGACGCGGATGTGAGCATGAAGGCGGCCAAAGGGCCAAAAAGGTCTCCACTCCGAAGTAATACCACCGTAGTTCCGGAGTGGACACAACAGTCCACGGTACGAGGGGGGGATTTAGTGGCGTGACGACTTCCTCTATGGTGCGGTTAGGTACATTTGCCGCTCCTCGGCGTAAAAAAAAAAAAATTGTGTGTGTGTCTAAATAAGTGAACGAGAATCAATATTTAATACCGGTACGTATGAGTGATATTTAATTCGAATATGACACACTACAGCCAGTACGTATACGCACTTGTTTGTATGTTTTTTCTGTTCAATTTCTTTCAGTTTTGTTCAGTTCATTTCATTGAAATGAAAATTGAAATTTACTTAAATTTTTTTTTCTATATTTGTGATTATATTTTATACGCAAATAATTTATTATTTTTGCCTTGTTTATTTGGACATGTGGTTTTTGAATTTCTAAATATTTAATTTTGCTTTCAGTTTCATGTTACTTTATTTCCTAAAAGTCTAGTGTACATATATTGTTTTTATTTTAATATTTTTATTTTTGTATAAATTATAAACACCTTATCCATAATTGACCTTTTTGCCATAATAGCTGTGACATCTGTTAGTTCCAATGGTTTTTGCGGTTTACTAAGATCACAACCGCAATGATACACTCATTCACTTAAATGTATACACTGGTTGTGTCTGATTTACTTGAGCATACTTGTTCTATTTCAATTTCCTTTTCATCTGTTTCTAACTATTAGGGATATTGTGGGTCATGGCTTGTACATAAATATGTATGGATATGTATGTCAATATGAATATTTTTTCAAGGATTTTCGAAGAAAATGAGAATAGACCTGTAAATATTTTATTTCTTTTGCGTTAGTTGCATTTTCATGTTTATTTTTTTCCTTTTAACCCTTCGTGATACACACTTTTAGCTTTTCACATTAGTATCACACTGGGCTTGACCAGACCCCATATGAATGTTAGTGTAGTTGCATAAGTTAACATTATTTTTTTACGTACATAGTTTTAAAAACGGTTTAAACTGCATCAAATTATAACTCAAACTTTAGGTGGTTCATTAATTTAATTTCTTATTTTAATATTATAAAGTTTTTAATTCATAAAGAAATATAATCAGAGTACATTGAGTCAAAATTTGTCATGTTGACAATGTTGAAACACATATATTCTACTTTAGAATGTTGCTGACATACAGCAATTGAACATTTTGAACAGAATAATCGAGTCTCTCAGCGAATTTTTTCACCTCCGGTTGCGAATTCTATACAAGATTTCTTTACCTCTAGGGTATAAGCACCTCTTTTGGTAGTTATTATTTTGTTTATATGAAATGAAAACAGAAATTCACAGAGTGGATGTAGTAGAACCAAAATGGAATAAATTCGTTTATATTATTCAACTTACTTTTATGGGCTTTCCAAGAACAGATTTTATAGCCGAATGAGTACTAAATTGACCAATAACATAAGTGTTACTCATTCGGTTTTCGATATTTGGGAAAACTAAAGAATTAGACAACGTGTTCAAGAAATTGCGTATATATTGTGAAATTTAGTTTTCCTCCGGTATGGAAACAATTGCTCGTCAGTGGTTATACTCTCATGCGAACTCTAATTCTTCGCAAGAAAATTCCATATATCTCGAATAGGCGGAACTTTGTCTTTGTCAAACCGAATGTATCTGATCAGGGACATAAATCGATGAAGAGACATTGCGGGCCTGAATATGGGTAAATTGTCAGTGAGCCACAAAACCCGTGGATTTTGAAAGTTATTATGTGAAACTCCCATTGCTAAAAGAATGCCGATGAAAGCGTATAATACATCTACTATTAGATCCTTCCAAACACTTGGTTTTTTATTTATATTTGCAGTATTCCATTTATTGACTGCGTCTCTTCCATACCGATTTTTTTGTAATACTATGATGTCCGTAATATGTGGTGTAAAAAATTTTTTGAAAACTTCAAGTGGAGAAGAGGTTTGTTCTTTAGTTCCAGCTTGAAAACGCATCACATTATGTTGACGAGTACGGGCACCACTGGTCGGCTAGTTTTTATTCCATATGGTATCATATTTTCCAATGAAACAATTATTATTCTCTTCACCTATTTCAGAACCGCAGTCTTCCTCCTTTTTTACACTGTCGTTTTCTACATTTGGTTCAATTACCAAATAATTTTCAATGTCCGATGCGTCATCTTCGTATAGCAGGTAATCTTCATCATTTTCACCCAAAAAATTGATCATCTTCTTCTTCTTCCTCATTAGCTCTTTCATGCTCCAAGTTATTTGCCAAAGCCTCGGCAATTCTGGTGTACAAATCCGTATCGAAGTTACTAGAACATCGTGTATTGAAAATAACTTCTAATTCATCATTCATTTTTTTATAAATTTCCAATTTTAACACTTTTTTAGAAAAAAATTCTCATAACCACTTTGAAAGCTCGCGTCAAAAAAAGTGAGTCTGGCCAGACCCACTGTGGTGCTAATATGACATAGGTTTCAAAATATCCTTCTAACTCCTTTGTAAACTACTTTATTCGCCCCATTTTTTCACCACCAGAAATCCAAGAAAATTTCAGAAGAGTACCTGAAAATTCAAATCTCTAGCCATATTGCAAACACGCTTAAAATGCAAAATAAATTGGAAAAGGTCTGGCCAGACCCATGACTGTGACGAAGGGTTAATTTGTTAGTAAGTAAAATATTCTTTCAAGGCTCTATTGTTATAATATTATATTTTTGTTAACTTACTTAACTTACCAACATAGCAACATTCATAATTGCTCATTAAGAAGTTTCAGTCAGTATTACGACATAGCCATTCACACCACTTATGTTGTGCGCTTAAAATCGACTCCGAACGACAGATTTTTGAGAAGCTTTTCATAGTAATTTTATTTACTCTCAGAGTTTTTGCCAGAAATCTACTGAGAGGAATCGTTTCGATGTCTGACCTCAAGGAAATACATCAAATAGAAAGAAAACTGTTTTATTGTTGGTTTTTCTGCTACCAACTTTTCTCTTTATTTTGTTATTGTTATGACCAATTGTTTTCTATTCCAATTAAGGTTTATTTAGGTTTATTTCGACATTGTTTGTACTGCTTTTTACTTCTTTTCCTTTGTATTCTTTTCCTTTCCGAATTAATAAATTCGGGTGGTTAAGTATTAGACAAGGCTTTTTGTTTGAAACTAAATTTGTGGAAAAGTTAGTTTAAAACCGAACTCGTCGCTGCCCAATTTAACTTAGACAAGATAGGGCTATGGAGGATAAAATAATTTTACGATTTTTTATTGTTTGTTATCAGTTTTTGTGTCGCGGGCTTGAGGAATTCGTCACACTATGCATGCCAAT
>CM025789.1:5429762-5450175 GCA_014635995.1 Sarcophaga peregrina
TGGCTGCTGCTCGTTGTCGTGTTATATTTTTTTGGAAGCATATTTCGAACATTTTGTCAGCCTGTCATGAGCGTATTGGAAATGCTTTTGTGTGATTTTATCAAAATCCTCACCTTCTAGGGCGAATTTGTTCTTAAAAGTATCTAATTAAATAATTCGAAAAATATTTATATATTAATAAATTTAAGTTCAGACTTACGTCGAATAGCCAAAGGCTCAAGCCATCCTCGAATGCATTGTTCAGTACTTGTTCCTCTTCATGAAAACTGTTCCGTAAGGCTGTCGGACAACATCTTTTTCCAGCAGCTACGAATAAATTTGTCAAAAGACTTTTCTGAAGAATAAGAGAGTTCTTTAAGCTTAATAAAGAAAAAAAATAATTATTGAAAATAAATAGTACATAAATATGTGTTAACGTATAAATTGTTTAAAAGTATCTTTGTTCTCTATCTTGTTTTTAAATTCATTGTACTACTGAATTGAATCGAAGGGTCGCGGTGGAACAACATATTCATTACAGCATACATCCCCATACACTTTTGGTTTAACTGTTGAAACCTCGCTTCTAATGGAAATTACTTCGACAGTCAGGCGGTCAACTTTTGAATTCAAAACTGCGATATGTCCTTCTAATTTGTGCAACAGATTTAATATTTCACTTCATTAGTTATATTTATGACATGTTTTGCTTCAGCAATATGTTTTCTATTTTTTCTGTCCAATCTTCTTATTTTTAATTAATTAATTTATTTGCACTTTTAATGTCTTTATATTTATCCACTAATTTATTTTTTCACACTTTTGATATTGATCTAATCCGTTTACAATGAACTCCGACTTAAAACTAAAGAATTTGTTGTTTTCTGTTTTTTCTTTTTGTTGCACAAGCATGCTATGACGATAAACAAAGCACAAGGTCAAACCCTTCAAAAGGTAGGATTGTATTTACCAGAACCGGTCTTTTCACATGGGGAAGTTATACGTGATTTTTTCTCGAGTGCGTACGTTTAAAGATATTTTTGTTTGTATTAAGCATTCGTACGGACAAAAAGTTAACGATGATCATGTCATTACCTCTAACATTGCAGTCAAAGAAGTATTATAAAAGCATTTAAACATATGTATGTATGTAAATATGTTGATATATTATGATTTCTAATATTTTTATAAATTTAATAAAATTTCTAATAATTATTTTCATTTTATGTTATAAAAATGACAACTAACGGTGGGAAATATGCGCACGGGTCATCTAGTATTTTAAATTTTTTATTTAAAAAGTGCAAAATGAATGGAAAAATGCTAAAAATGCACTTTTAATGCTAAAAAAATACAGAAAATGGCACAAAAGTGCTAAAGAGCACATAGTATCTTTTTTTTAACACCATCAAAACCAATGAGGCCCACTTGCAAGGTCTTCTGCGGAACCAAACATCATTTGTTGACTCTACCCTTAATCTTATGAAGCAGACCGAAGCCCGCACTTAAGCCAATTTTGAAAAACTTAATTTTAAAATCAGTAGACTCAAAAGCTTCACAAATATTATTATGGTTATTAATTAACCATCAATGGCAAATAATCTTGTTCCTCAGCATGCAGTTGTTTGTCATAGTATACAATTTACAACGAATGCACACGTCTATGATTAACTTATTAGCGGATCATGGTCGAATCAGTCCCGTTATGTTGACCCCACACCAATTTTCTACTGAAGTTGATAATATAAAGGCAAATTTTCCAGCAGATGTAACACTAACAGTGGTGAATATCATTCATCTATATGGTGACAACTCATGCATCAATTTCAAACCAGTATATTATTTGCACATTGAGCATTCCCTTGACGCATCAAATTGAATATGATCTATTTTACCTTACTCTAGTACCTTTTTGGCTCTTATACCGACCACCAAAATGATGGCACTCAACCGTCACAGTGATGAACATTATCCCATGGATAATACTAAACTCATTGAATGCAATACCCTCGAACACAACACCTTCTTATGCTCAAATATCCAAGCAATATACTCTAAAGGTGCACCAATATATAGCTGCGAAATACGCTTATATAATAATGAAATAAGGATCGAGTTAATAGTCAACAACAACGTGTGGTACCAATTATATAAAAAAATCAGTGGCTGGTGGCAACCAAACAACAACTCAAATTAAGTACAGTGTGCAAAGGAATAAGTAGTTACAATATTTTGCAAGGAACTGGGATACTCACAATACCAGCAGGATGCACCATGAAAAACGATGTGATCACGATCCACGGGCATCAAACTATTACGTCAAGTCTGCATCAATCCCATACAAGCAACGGGATCTTGTACTCAAAATTACTCCAGAATAAAAATAACTTGACACAATCCTTACTATACCGTTGGAGTAATGAAGACATAAACCAATTCCAGGAAGAAGTAAAGACGCAACTACACGACATACCAACAGCAAAACCCGATCATAAAGTACACGGCTTGGCGGTCAGTTATACAGGGCTGGTTCTCATTTCAACAATCATCGTTATCCTTCTGATAAAAACATTATTGAAGAGAAGAACTAAATCTCCCCCTGGAGTACCAGAACCTGCGCCGTGGTCAGCCTGGAATATTTCCTTAGACCCAGTAGCTTGATTTAGTGAAACATAAATTACCTAATATTAATGCTAACCTACTAGATTTCAGGATCGGATGAAGGCCGCAATCAAATTGAATTAAAATAATATTTCATAATTTTCTTGTTCCCCCAGTTTGGTCAAGCAAAGCGTGAGAATTCATATGTCGGCAAGTGCATCATATATTTATTTCTACATGCGCAAGACAGTATGTAACTCAATTTGTGTTTTTCATTGAGCAACCTGTGGGAATATGTTTTTTAATTTTTCCATTTTAAGTTCTATATTACTTATTATTTTTGTATTTAATTTTTTGTATTGATTAACTTTATATAAATGCATTAACTAACAGTAATAAAAGTGTAGTGTACTACAACCATTCAAATAATTAACTCGTTTGATTCAGAAACTGCGTCTTGATGCATCACCCTAAAATCTATCTTCGTGAACCACTAGGATAACTACCCATTTTCTTTAATATTTATATTATTTTCTTGACCGTTCATCAGGGCAAACGCGCCCTGATCTGAACAAATTTAAAAAAAATATCTTTTATTATTCTTGTCCTTTTTGTATTTCTACAAAAGCTGTTCAGAATGTTTTTTTCGTAGGCTAGTTTTTCAATTTCTTTATGATGTCTCTCGTTCTCAATTTGTTGGTTTGTTACTGCTTCCGCTAGTGCCTTTATGTGGTCAGAAATTTTATCTAATGTTTTATAAATTTTATGGGTATTACCCCCCAGTTTTTTTAATACTTCAGAATTTTTTTCCACGTTACTCTGTAATTTTATTATAGTTTTTCTTATCTCTGAGCAGATATTCGTCTCAGTGGTCATAAACTTTTTTAAGTTTATTTGCAAGCTCTGTTCTTCTTGATTACTGCTAATAGTAAATTTACGGATATGGATTATGTTACGACTACAGCGTTATGGTAAAGTCACGACTAATTCAACCCTAAGACCTAGCATCTCATACCAATTACGTTGTGTGCGTTAATTTTTTTATACATGAGTGGCGGGACCTACAGTTTAAAGTCGACTCCGAACAACAGATTTTTTTAGAAGCTTTTCATGGCAATTTTTACTCTCAGAGTTTTTGCCAAAAATCTGCTGAGGGGAAGTCGCCGAAGAAATATTTTCATATTTTCGTTTTGATGTCTGACCTAGGATTAGAACCCGGGCCTTTCGTCTAATAAGCCAACACACTACCTACTAGACCACGGCGACTTCACATACCTGAATATTAATAATAACGACAACAATTGCAATAAGGATAATAATGATATTGTAATAATAATCAGACAACAAAATTTTTCAAACTTTCACTATTATAAATATTGTTAAATTCTTCCAGCACATAGCATTATTTTCCATAGTGGAATTTGGATGTGGCATCTTAATGTATTTATCTGTATTATTGATTGAACCGCTATTACACAAGACTAACCATTTACTTAGCTTGAATATGATCTATGATAGGCACATGTTTCTTAAGCGAACAGAAAAGAATATATATTAACTGCTGAAGACATGGTAGAATTGCTTCTAAACGTTGGAAATATTGTTGAATAACTTAAATTAGTAAACAAATATCCTCAAAATGGTGACTTTCGTGACATCACCGCCATTAATTTCTGAAACTTTTTATGTCAATGACACCTTTTATTACTTTTTTTAATTTATCCCATTTAAGCATTTTAATGAATTATATGCTACTTTTGCTCACGAAAGTTTTGAGTAAACTTAGTTTTAATAAAAGTATCCTAGTTCGAGCTTAAACTACTCGTCTTAGAAACATTGGGATAAAATTTCGGCGAAATCGGTCAAGTTCTTTTTGCTAAACCATATTTAACAGGTGGATGATTTCGAGAAAAACGCTTTCAAGTTGCGCGCTGTACGCGTTTTGAGTTTTTTTTTTTCGTATCATCTGAGGAAAAAGAAGATTTCTACCTTAATTCTATGGCCCTAAAGTAACTAAAACGGTGAAAAATAATTTGAAACTTAGGATGTATGCGAGGCACTTAATATTGGCACCAATTATACATACATACATAATTGGTCATTACAACCCTTCCGTCAGGATTATTGACCTAGTTTCTCACGCTACCTATGTTGTGTGTAATAAATTTACACATAAGTGGCGGGACCGACTCCGAACGACAGATTTTTGAGAAACTTTTCATGGCAATTATATTTATTTTCAGAGTTTTCGCCAGAAATCTGCTGAGAGGAAATCGTCGAAAAAATAATTTTTGTATTTTATTTTGATGTCTGGATTGGGACTCGAACCCTGGCTTTACGTCTAATAAGCCAACTCACTACCTATTAGACCACGACGACTTCACGGCACCAATTATAAATTACGTAAATAATTTACTAAGACGAAAATTATGCCAACTGCTTTGTCTGCCGTATGCCGACTGCTTAAATTCTTTGAAGACAGAACAGAAAAAAAACAGCTGATAAAAAACCAAAATAATAAACTAATTTAAATTATGAAAAATTTCAGTGGTGTCACTATCGAATTTTCTACGTACTCAAAAATTAAATCACAAATATTAAAAAAACGCATACTCACACATACATATGTATGTATGTATATGACAGAGATCCTTAATGGATCGTTTTACTCTACTCATAAGCACTCATGAAATTTTGAATATAAGTGCGTCAACAATATTGAAATTTACTCGGATTCATTCGTACTCTTACAACGTTGATTTATAAGTACAGGTTGCAAATGAGTTTCCACGCATAGTCATACTCGAAATATGTTTGATTCATAAGCCTACTAATTCAGATTCATAACTTCAGATAAATACTTATAAATGAGGTTCGTGGGACTCGAATCATTTATCAAAATTTACAGTCTTAGTTGTTGTTCCATTTAAAAAACGACACATTAGCAAAACAGATAGAGCGGCAAGAAGACAAACACACTACCATTTAGTGAGTATTTTAGTATTCGTATGCGAATTATACTTATTTTATGATTCTTGTAAATGTTGAATTATGAAAAATCGAAATCAGCTACATCAGACATGTTGTTACGTATGAAAATGATATTAAAATAAGCATGAGTGCGTATAAATTATGAGTATGATTCGATTCTACATATACAAAAACAATTCATGTGACTTTAATAATGGGCTATGTATTTTTTCTAAAATTTCAAAAATTATTAAATTAATCTTCGATCCCGAGAAACTATTTCTTTCAGAAATTGATTATTGTATTTGTTATTTCCTAATATTTTTTAGGAATCGAAATAAATAAATTAAATAAATTATAATTTAAAATTAGGACACTTTAACTCACGATCGCGAGACCAAACTATTTGCGTTAAAAAAGGATACCGAACGAACTCTCTTTTTCAACTGAACTTATTTTTATTTAATATTTTCTTACTTCTAACATTTTGACTGGATTTATACAGCTAAGGATATTCAGCAACTCCGTTGGCTGTTTAACCTTGTATCCTATGTGGTTATTCAACTTAATATTAACTTATTATTAGGGTAGTTCATTATTATGTATAAAAATAAAAATTCATTGTTAATTTCAAATTCATCTTAAATATAATATTAGAAATAATATAAGAAATAAATATAATATTAGAAAATGACCCAACATTCCGGCCCCATTGAAGGACTGGAAGTTTTCAATTGAATGGAAGTGGGGCTTGCTTATGTATTGGGCGCTTATAAACGCCGTTGCGCGTTGCGACCTCCGCCACTCTGACCTTGCCGTCTTCTCCTTCTATAACCTTGACGACTCTCCCGGTCATCCAGTACTGTGGCTGGCAATTGTCCTTGTGGACTATTACGACCTGACCAAGCTTCAGGTTGGGCGTTTCGTTGGTCCACTTGGCCTTGCCTTGCAGACCCAGGACGTAGTCGCGTGACCAAGCCAACGCTTCCAGAACCTGGGCTCGTTGATTTTCCCTTCGTCTACGGATTCTAGCGGCAGCGTACGCAGACCCTCTCCTATTAGCTGATGAGCTGGAGTTAGCGCTTCTCCGCCGTTGGGGTCTGGAGACAGCGGTGCGATCGACCGACTGTTGAGCACCGCCTCTGTTTCTGCGAGCATTGTCTCCATTTCTTCTTGTGTTAGTGACGCGTTGCCCACGGCGCGCAGAAACAGGAACTTCGCCTGCTTGACGGCTGCTTCCCACAGCCCTCCGAAGTGCGGCGTCCGGGGTGGTATGAAGTTGAACTTCACCCCGGACGACGCTGCTTAAGATTCGAGGGCGGAGCGACTCCTGTCGAATGCTTGCTGCATCTGTTTGAGGACGTTGCTGGCTCCTACGAAGTTGGTTGCATTGTCGCATAGTACCTCTTTGGGAAGACCTCTCCTGGCAGCAAACCTTTTAAAAGATAGAAGAAATGAATCAATAGATAAATCTGATACTAACTCCAAATGCACTACCTTAGAAGTGAAACACACGAAGACCGCAATGTACATTTTCAATGGTGGTCTACCACAAATTCTCAAAGAGACGTTAACGGGACCACAAAAGTCTACGCCGACAATAAGAAATGGTCGTGTAGCTCTCACTCTATTAGTGGGCAAGTTTCCCATTGTTTGGGACATAAGTCTTGGTTTGTAGCGGAAACAATGTACACACTTGCGAATAATCCTACTGCACTCCTCCTTGGCGTTAATTAGCCAGATTCTCTCCCTAGCGAGCGCAATGAGTGCTTTCGTGCCAGCATGGCAATTCTCGAAATGAAGATATCGCAAATAAAGTGTGACAAAGTCATTTTGCTTCGGTAATAAAAGTGGGAATTTTGCGTCATATGGCAACTTTGCATTAAGCAATCTCCCACCTACCCTTAATAGTGAAAATGTTCTTCCTTCCTCAGTGAATGTATGAACGAAAGGTCTAAGTCTTTGAATATTCGACGGTAAGATCAAAGATTTCTGTAATTTAGAAATCTCCTCAGAAAACTTAGTTTTCTGGATAACTTCCACGAGACGATAAAATGACCATTTCATTTCCGTTGCAGTAGGTATGATACTTTGATTTGACTTTCGTCCCTTCAGATTATCAACAAATCTAAGTACGAAACATGTTACTCGCAGTAACTTCTTATATGAAGAGTACCTTGAAATCAGATCCAGCAGACAGTTAGATGTCTCCTCTACTGCAAGAAACACATTCACCTTTCTCGTTTCCAATAATTTCTGGTTCTCTGTCAATTCAAAATGTTCACTGACAGGCCATTCTGACTCGTCGTTTAGTAAAAACGACGGTCCATCAAACCATATTGAATCCTTCAATTCCTTCACATCGGATCCTCTTGACACAATGTCAGCTGGATTCTGTTTAGTAGGCACGTGGCGCCACGAAACTTGGTCCGACCACTCCTGAATCTCAGCGACCCTATTCGACACAAAAGTCGCTAAAGAGGATGGATGCGTTTTTATCCAATGCAGTACTATTTCCGAGTCTGTCCAGAAATAAACGTCATCTATTGGGAAATTCATCATACGATTAATTCTGTTCCATAATTTCGCTAGCAAGTGTGCAGCACATAGCTCAAGTCTAGGGAGTGATTTAGACTTGAGAGGAGCAACTTTGGATTTGGCCGTAAGTAGTCTAGAGACAACCGAATTTGTCTCGGAGCTTCTAATGTATATGCAACACCCAAATGCTCGAATTGAAGCGTCTGAAAATCCATGAATCCGGATTCTCGATGTAGATGTGGTATGGACGAATCTTGGGATACTAATTGAATCAACTTCCATTAAATTAGCCTTGAAGTTTTCCCATGAAGTATTCAACCCCAAGGGAATTGATTCATCCCAGTCAAGCTTTTGAATCCAAAGCTCTTGCAATAGGATTTTAGATTTTGTAACAAGTGGGCATAATAGTCCGAGAGGATCGAATAATCGAGAAGACACCGATAATATGTTTCTCTTTGTAGCCTTTAAGTCCTGAAACTTATCTTCCAAATGAAATTTAAATAAATCATTCTTCGGAACCCAATGTATGCCCAATGCTTTCGCAGAGTCTGAGTCACTATGTATTAGTTTCTCTTTCTGTAGAGAACTCAGAAATTCAGGATGGTTTGAAAACTACTTGCTGAGGTTAAAACCCGCTGAAGACAAAATATCAGTCACCTGATTTCGAATCAGAATTAATTCATCATAGCTCTCAGCTCCGGTAAGTAAATCATCCACGTAAAAATCACTGCGAACAACTTTCGAACCCACAGGTAAAGTCTCTTTGTATATGTCGCTTAAGTGAATCAGACATCTAATGGCTAAAAATGGAGCTGAAGCTGTTCCATAAGTGACAGTATTCAGTCGAAAAAGCCTCAACTCATCAGATGGATTCTCTCGCCAAAGGATTAATTGAAATTTCCTATCCTTGTCAACAATCATGACCTGACGATACATTTTCTCAATATCTGCAGTGATTACATACTTGTGGAATCGAAAACGGATTAATGTAGAGTACAATTCTTCTTGAACTGTAGGACCGACCATCAACAGTTCGTTAAGTGAAACATGTGAAGAAGTTCTACATGAAGCATCAAATACTACCCGAAGTTTGGTAGTTGTACTCTGAGGGCGTAAAACACATTGATGTGGAATGAAGTAGTGGGGAGTATCTGGGAATTTGTCCAAAAGAGACATGTGACCCAAGTTGAAGTACTCCTTCATGAAATTATGATACATCTGCCGCATAGTATCATCTTTGGAAAGTCTTCGTTCCAAAGAGAGATATCGTCGTCTGGCAGTTTCAAACGAAGATCCTAATAGATTCGGATCAGACTTAAAAGGTAAAGAAACCTCAAATCGTCCCGACGCAAGACGTCTCACTGAAGTCTTGAATTCGTTCTCACATTTTTTGTGCTCCTCAGAGTAAATTTGAGTTGATTCGGTTGGAATTTCTTCTAACTCCCAAAATTTCCGAACGATGGAATCAACGTTACTCTCGTCTTCGATTGAAGTATTTATATGAAATACCTTTGAATTGAAAGAGTCCTTTGACTGATTGTATCTTCCAGTAACAATCCAACCAAGAGAAGTCTTTTGAAGGACTGGAAGACTCGGGCCCAATTTGATTTGGCCAACACACATCAAGTCGAAGAATGGACCTGCGCCAATTAATAAATCAATTTTTTGTGGCTTGTAAAAGTAAGGATCAGCTAATTCCACGTTTGATGGAATATTCAAATTAGCTGTGTTGACCCTATGATCAGGTTGCAGATTTGTAATTGATTTTAATACCCAAAACTTTGAGGTAAATTGTGTAGAGTTGACACTCGAAGTAACCGTTAAATTGACGCGAGATTTAGACAACGAATTTGTTTCTCCAATGCCATTCAAATTCAATCTGCCTCCTTCTTTTTTTAAACGTAGTAGTTGACCTAGTTCCTCGGTTATCAAATTAGGTTGAGAACCGGAATCTAAAAGAGCTCTGGCTGGTATCAGTTGGCCAGAACTACTTCTTAATCTTACCACAGCTGTTGCTAGAATTATGCGTTCATCTGACGCCGAATAGTTCACAGAAGCGTGAGAAATTGAAGGCTGTTCAGAGTAGTTTACTGATGTATTGTTCGAACTAGCATTGTATCGGTGAAGTAATGTATTGTGCGAACCATTACATATCCGACATTTAGACGAAGGACACCTGGCAACTGTGTGTCCTTTTTTCTAACAGTTTATACACGCTGGCACGGATTTCACGAAATCGAATCTTTTGGTTATCGGCTCAGCAGTAAAAGAAGGGCAATTGCCAATCATGTGTTGTGTTGATTTGCAAAATAGGCATTTGTCAACAGATTGTTTCAACTTTGTACAATTTAGTGATGTTTTATTTGTTCTAAAATTAAAACGTTCATTTGTAGGTTTGTTAACCCTCGACCTTGAACTCGAGGACTCGTCAGCAGAAATGTGCTGGTACCGTCTATTCAAGGCGGCTTCTCAATCTGACCACAATGGTAGCTTCTCGAAGTCAAGCTGTTCTTTCCATTTTGATTTGGTGATTGGATCCACTTTGGACATCACTAAATGTATTAAGATGGCATTCGTTATCTTCTTGTCATCACCAATTGATAGCAATGAATCGTAGATGGCAGAAACAGTATCAATCATGCTTCTCAAAGCAACAGCTGAAGGCTTGGTAATTTCCGGCAAATCAAAAAGTTTTGCGATATTGTCAAAAAATATTAAGCATTTATTGTCGTATACTTTTTTCAAGCTAGCTATTGCTTTGGGGTAATTCTCCTCGGAAATCTGAAAGGCTTTTACGGTACCCAAGGCCGATTCGGACAAGCATGAGATCAAATGGTTGAATTTCTCGATATCCGTTAAAGTCGGATCATTGTGAACCAAGTTCTCAAATAGGCTCATGAAATTCTTATATTCAGCATATTTCCCACTGAATTTAGGGAGCTTCATATTTGGTAATCTAGAATGATGAGCTTGTACACTAAACGAAGTTTCAGGTACACTCGATTGCCTATTCTTGGCCAACAAGCTCATAAACAAACTTTTTGTGGTTACACACAGATCCTCAAGCTCGGCTCTATCGTCGTTATCGGGATCCAAATTATCCACATCCGACTGGAGCTTCATTGCTTGGTCAATATATGATCTTAAGATATCCAATCGACATTCGAGTTCCATAGGATTGAACGAAATAGTTCTATCTACAACGGACTGTCGAATTCTGTCGATATTTGCAATGACCTTCGCTTTCTTCGCGAGTAATTTCTCCAAATTTTCCACTCTGGAAGGAGAATCTTGGCGTTTAGAGCCTCTAGTAGTCATTGTGAATTAAACTATTTAAAAAATTCGCCAAGCAAAATTCAAAATTTTCAGAATTGACCAAAGTAAATTATTGATCGAAGTATATCTGAACTTATTAATAGTAACGCGTTCTGAATTATAGAATGTATTCAAAGTATCCCGGTACGCAATACCCGAAAGTTCCGATTCCAATTCACGAATGGAGGTAACTGAGTCAAGAATAATTTACTTGATCTCAAAAAATAGAAATAAAAATCTTTACACACAGCCTTCGGTAAAAAATATCTTAATTTACCGAGTAAAATCGTTTAATAATCGATTTGTAAACAATAAACAAAAATCAAATTTCAATATGAACACACAGCGATGAAAAAATAATTCGAAGCCGAAATTTGTGTGAACAATTTTTATTGAAATTATTTGTTTTGATTTTTGTTCTAGTGTGACCACTGTACACAGCTGTAATAAATAAGTTATATACAAGCAGTATAGAAACGCGTGAAACGAAACACCGATCGAAACGAAATTACGAAAATGAAAGAAAAGAAGAAATGAACAAAAACAAAGCAACACAAATGATATGCTGAATGTTCTCTCACAAATACCGAATAAAAATTGTTCGTGTAATGTGGAATAATAATAAATATCAACACTCGCGAATATTTCACTAAGGGCGATTTTCTTATAACAAATATATTTATATATGAAATAAATAATGTAATATATATATATAGATATAAATGTTTATAAATATTTCAAATAAATTGTTTCACAAATCTTAAGTGTATGTAATAATTCTTGTGTTCAACTCGAAAGTCGTAATAATTTTTGAGTAAATTACAAAAATCTCTTAATTTTGATTAATTTACAAAATTAAGGCAATGACACAAGAATTATTTACACTTTTACCTGGTGCTCAGATTCAGAGCTACTTCCCAAGATGTCTTCTTTCCTGCACAGTACACAACGACAACGGGGCATTTGGTTGAAGTCCGATGTAATTTCCTTCGATACATCGGGGGTTGATATGTGATGAATGTGATGATTGTGATCTGGTGATGTTATGGAGTGATGGTTGTTTTATTGGTGCTTTTAGCTGGTTGTATCACAGGCACTACACTATATTTGTATGTAATTTTGTGTATTGTTTTTGTATATGTATGTGTATAATTACGTATGTAATGTATGTATTCTATTTTTATTTATTTTTTTTTTTTTTTAATTATTCTGTTTAAATTTTATTTTGTTTTAAAATGTTTTATTTTTATGTTTTATGTTATATTTTATATGTTTTATTTTATATGTTATATTTTATATGTATGGTCTCACTCACTCATACTTCACTTGCTCAGAGAAATTTTTTTTTTTTTTTTTAAATTTGTTTAATTAATTCTTCTAGTTTTTTTTATTCAATTTTTCTTTTTGATGTTTTATATATTATTTAGTGACTTATAAATTTTAAACACTGTAGAATGTTGAAATATGTATATTGTTATTTTTGTCATATCACACTTTGGTTTTATATATATTTTTTTTTATGTGTGTTTATCTTTTAGATTTAAGTTTTTTTTTTTTAACGAAATCGTATTTGAAATAAATTATCAAATACTTCACTTCAAACAACTTATGAAGAAAATACGCGAGTTTGGTCTTCGTTTTCTTTTATAAAAAATTATTTCGAAATAAATTATCGCACAACTATTTTAGTTTTTAGTTTAGTTTTTTTTTATAAAATTTTACTTTTCGCAAATTTTCGCAAGTTTTTTCACAGTCCCTGCTCGGGCGCCAAAATGTTATTTCCTAATATTTTTTAGGAATCGAAATAAATAAATTAAATAAATTATAATTTAAAATTAGGACACTTTAACTCACGATCGCGAGACCAAACTATTTGCGTTAAAAAAGGATACCGAACGAACTCTCTTTTTCAACTGAACTTATTTTTATTTAATATTTTCTTACTTCTAACATTTTGACTGGATTTATACAGTTAAGGATATTCAGCAACTCCGTTGGCTGTTTAACCTTGTATCCTATGTGGTTATTCAACTTAATATTAACTTATTATTTACTTATTATTAGGGTAGTTCATTATTATGTATAAAAATAAAAATTCATTGTTAATTTCAAATTCATCTTAAATATAATATTAGAAATAATATAAGAAATAAATATAATATTAGAAAATGACCCAACAGTATTCATAAAAAATATTTTTGGTTAACGGGCTTATCAAACGAATTTGCATACAAATTTAGATTAATAAACCCTTTATAATTAAATTTTACTTTTTATAAATACATGAATGTTTTTTATTTTTTGATTGTATTTTAAGCTGATATTTAATTATTATTTTATGTTGTACTGGCATCACAAATTTGCTATAGCTGCTCACAAAAATAGAAAATAATTTAATTTGTCTTGGCTTTTTCTGTGCTGCCTTCAATATAATCCTTTCATATAAACGTGTGTATTCTAAACTAGGGAGTTTTCTATTGTCTGTCGTCTATGTGTTTATACCTAAACCCAAATTGGAATAGATCCATATGATTTCTTGCAATTAATATTATCAGTATGGGATCTTATGGCATCAATATTTATAAAATGAAAATTATCAGTATTTTTAACTCCTTTAAAATTTTGCGTCAAAGTAATAAATATTACTAGGAAGATTATTTATGGATATTGCAATTTGATTTTCAACGTTGCAGGTATACCTTTCAAGATTTACCACACTAAAGACATTAGAGAAGTGGTTTCTAAAAAGGTCAGCAATTTTTGAATAATTTGTTGTTATACCATTTTTATTAATAATTTGATGGCAAAAAGGCGATTTAGACTTTCTAGTAATTCGATATATATCTTTAAATGCGGTTGGACCAGGTTGGATTTTTGATAACGTATTGCTAAATCGTTTTGCTTCTTCCATATTAACCAGTACACTAATAATTGTTTTGAGCAGCTGAATTTGGTTTAACAATATAATATACTTACGATTAAGTTTGTTGCCATTTTGATGGCAGATTTTTTTAACTCCTTCTGCCATGTGTACTTTATTTTGAAAAATTTTTAGTGTTTCCATTATATTCGTGCTTAATAAAAAGTGATCAAGATAATACGAACCATTGGGACAGGAAGGATATACATCGCAAACTCGTTTCACGTCTAAACAATTACCTTGTAACCAACTACGGAATGTTCTTCCATTACAGTTGTCTGAACTGTCTCCTCAACAACAAATCCATTAAAATTTCTGGAAACATCAAGAATCTTGTTTAGGCCGTTGTGTAGTTGTTGAGCCGCATGAATGCAAGGTACGTATACAGCACCAACTAAAAACTTTTTGTTGGAATTATTAACAATGAGTTCTATTTGAATAAAAACATTACTGAGCGATATTCCAGCAATATTAATTCCATTGTTTTTGACTGTTTTTTTAGCACTATAGTACCTACCGGTGAGTAGTCATAATTAACGTTATAGCCAGGAATAGTAATTTTCTTGTTCTTGTTTAGGTGACATTCTTGTAAAAGGGCAATATAAATTTGATTTTGATGAAGCAGACAACAAATTCCGCTTGTCGAATGGTGCTTTCAAGAGAACGAACATTAAAAGATACAAAATTTATGAATCTATGGCCCATATTTAGATTTAATTTTTTGAAGAGGCGCAAAAATTCTGTTTTGGCTTCAAGTTTTGTATTCTTTTAAGAAAATATTGATTTGTTCTTCTAACGACAATTCTGTTAATACTAGAAACAAGCTGGCAAGTTTCAAGAAACCCATGAGAATTGGTGGATTTTGTGTTGACTCCTGGGTTGTGTTTGCATGAAAGAAACTTGCCAAAGATTTTCCTGCGGTGCATTGCGAATAGCGTATGATTTCGTTTACATTGGCAAAATTTTCTCCTCATGGAATGGAATGTGTTTTTTTTATCACATTTTACGCACTTGTAGTCAGAATTACAATTCTTTACTTTATGCCCCCATCGCTGACACCTGCGTCATTGTATTTCCTTTTCTTCCTGTATGTGGATGACGTTTAATAGACGCCATCAAATCAAGAAAAGAACTTACAACAGTTTTAAAATCCGCTGGATTTGATCTGATGAAATGGACATCAAATGACCCACGAGTCATACAAGACTTACCAAATGAGGCTCTAATGCCTCTCGATTGGTTAAACTTATCAGAAAACTCTGGTACTAAAACTCTTGGTATCAAATGGAACATTTCGTCAGACGCATTTACATTCACAGCACCCGAGGTTAAATAAAAGAAAACTATACCAAAAGAGAAGTTTTATCTACAATTGCCAAATTCTTTGACCCTTGTGGATGGATAGCCCCAATAATAGTTGAAGCAAAATTGATTATGCAACAGATTTGGTTGGATAAAGTCAACTGGGATGACATATTAAAACCCTTGACTTGTCTACAGTGGCAAAAATTCATAAAAAACTGCCCAGCAATAAATATATTGAAAATTCCCCGTTGGATCCAATTTAGCCCGAATTGTAATATGGAAATTCACGGTTTCAGTGATGCATCAGGAAAAGCCTATTCAGCGGTTCTTTATGTTCGAATACAATCAGAAAACTCAGTATTCACATTTATTCTGGCTTCAAAGAGCCGTGTAGCTCCCTTTAAGCAAATATCTTTGCCCCGACTAGAACTGTGTGGATCCGTATTATTGGCGAACCTCGCTTGTGGAATTATACCAAATCTTCAACTTCAAAATATTAAGACATATTATTGGACCGATTCAACAATCGTGCTGTCCTGGTTAAAGAAACCCCCTTGCTCATGGAACACTTTCGTTGAAAATCGTGTTTCTGAAATCCTAGACAAAGTTGGAAATCTAAATTGACAACACATCGATTCAAAGGATAACCCAGCAGATATAGCCAGCCGAGGATATTCTCCACAAGAACTGGAAAATCACAACCTATGGTGGTTTGGACCCTCCTGGTTAAAATTACCTAAAAATCAATGGCCGATACCTACCACAAACAGGTGACACAACTTAGAAGCTAAACGGTAAAAACATTTACAACCATAACACGCGAAGATTCATTAAATCGATTTCAGACTTATCACGAGCTTTTCGAGTGCTTGCTTATGTCATTCGATTATGGAGAAATACTGGAAGCAACAGATCCCACCTTCGAGTATCTTCAGCAGAAATCACAAGAGAAGAGATAGATTTCGTCAAACATCGACTCATCATTTGGACTCAACAAAATCATTTTCCAGATGAGTACAAACATTTGAAATTTAAGCAGAAAATAACACCAACCAGCAGACTTTTGACCTTAAATCCCTTCATGGATCGCCATGGCATTATTAGAGCTAATGGACGACTCGCTCAATTACCCGCATTGACTTACAATGAGCGTTACCCAATATTATTACCTCACAACTCAAGGTTATCACAACTCCTAGTGGAATTTACACACAAAATTACCCTTCATGGAGAAAACCAACTAATGATTCGAGTCATACGCACAGAATATTGGATATTCAGATTAAAACCCTTGGTCAAAAGCGTAATTCACAATTGTAAAACGTGTGTTTTGTACAAAAAACAGACGCAAATTCAAATCATGGCTTCATTGCTACCAGAACGTACAACATTATCAAGACCTTTTGCTACAACTGGATTAGACTACGCAGGACCTTTTGACATCAAAAATTTCACAGGAAGAGCGTGTCTTATTACAAAAGGATATATTTGCATATTTGTATGCTTCGCCACAAAAGCTGTACATCTTGAAGCAGCTAGTGATTTGTCGACCCAATCGTTCTTTGCAGCATTTTCCCGCTTCATAGGAAGACGTGGATGTCCCGCACTCATTTATTCAGATAATGGGAAAAATTTCGTCGGAGCAGCAGAACTACGCCCCACATATGGGCGGCCTTTGGGAAGCCGGTGTAAAATCATTAAAAACACACCTAAAAAAGATGATACCAAACTTGAAATTCACCTTTGAAGAGTTTTCTACAATTCTTACTCGTATAGAATCGTGCCTAAATTCTAGACCCCTAAGCCCTGCTAGCAATGACCCAAACAATCTTAATCCATTGACCCCTGGACACTTCCTTATTGTAAGCTGAACCAGATGTAAGCAGTGAAAATCTAAATCACATCAACCGCTGGAAACGGCTGAAGGTCATCTACCACTCATTTTGCCGAAGATGGAAGTCCGAATATTTGCTTGAACTTCAACGCAGATACAAATGGAAGATTCAGAGGGACAATGTTAAAGTCAACGATCTGGTAGTCATCAAAAACAACAACTTGCCACCCAATGAATGGCAAATGGGTCGAATCATAAAGACATATCTTGGACATGATCAAAACTGTAGAGTTGTAGATATCCAAACCACAAATGGAATAATCACCAGACCCATTACAAAAATTGTGGTTTTGTTTACAAATTAATATAATTCTTAATTATTTACATACACTAATATTGTTCCAAACTTATACTTACAGGTATGGCATCCCAACAACAACAATCTCAACGCCTCAAATATTGGCAATTTTCTTGTGCTATACATTTGCGTACATCATGGTGCCATATCTGTCAACATCTTCACAATACACCAATTCATTAGACTTTACTTGCCGACCCTCAACCTACAAAACAGGACCCATTCAAAACCTGTGGTAAATTTCACCGAATCATGGGGGCCGGAATGTTTAACGATTAAACATCTATTAAGGGAACACCCTGTGTAATAATTGCGGTTCTTTGTTATGTATTTATGATCTATTTGCTTTTGTAATTTTTTCATATTCTTTGTTCATTGCCTACTTAGCAGTAAGAATTTTTACTTTCACAAATCACTCTAGTTTCGACAGTCAGAACGAAAGCAACACAATTAGAACAACATAAGAAATTTAAATGTGAAAACAAAAATCCTTGACTCTTTTTTTTAAACAAATATAACAAAAACAAAGTGTGAACAGACGAATTGAAATTAAACATAATCAAAATTAAACTAAATCATTTGTAAAACAAAAACAAATATTGTGACCCTTTCTTTCAAACAAAAATCAATAAAACATTAAACAAAGTGTGAATAAAAACATAATACAATAAAAACATAAATTGAATTTAAAATTACAAAAACAATATCGTGTTTTATTTAAATAACATAAAATTAATAGAACAAAAAGAACAAAAACGAACCAGCGCAACAACAATCATTAAACAGTTACAGTCATATTGCGTATGAGCCTATATAGAGTAGGTAATTGTTAATTAACAGATAATAATGATAATGATTGTAATAATAATAATGATAAGGATAATTAAATTAGACTAAGACTAATATTTTTTACCTGTGATCATTTACTTACTACATTTACTTTTCTTCTTTAGATTTTTTTTTTTCAATCAAAAAGTAAGAACACAATATAAATAACGCCAACAACAAAGTCAATTAAAGTCATTCCAACTGATGACTTTCAATTGATCTTGTATTTATGTTGTTGGTGTTCTTTGATATTTAGTTAGATAGTTATTTTTATGTTGTTGTAAATTACTGTTAAATTCTGCTACCGCAAATAAATGTTCAGGGTAAAATAGTAAATAGAATTAAGATTTAGTTTATTAATCAAATTGACTTCAACAAGAACTGACCATAGTTCGGTAAATAATTAATTTGTAAAATATAATAAAAATAAAACTTAATCGTGTAGTTTAATAATTATAAAAATAACTTATACAATTGCGAACAAAATCATAATATGGATGAGATTCTACTCTGTTTCATAACCGTGTATGCAAAGTTGAGCCATCACAATACACTGGAGGCAGATCAATCAACTTCAATTTGTAGTGATGTGTGCGTTCATTTTATACATGAGTGGCGGAACCTACAGCTTAAAGTCGACTCCGAATGACAGAGAGGAAGTGGTCGAAGAAATATTTTCATATTTCCCGTTTGATGCCTGACCTCGGGCCGTTCGTCTAAAAAGCCAACACACTGCCCACAAGACCATGGCGACTGCTAGTGATTGAGTAAGTAATTAACACACATAATGGTGTGGGAAACTAGGTTAATAATCCACACTAAAGAGTTGTTAAAGAGTTAATTATTTTAATGACTTCCTTAAAATACATTCAACAACAGATTACAATTAAAGAATTGGAAAACTAAATGGAAAAAGAATAAAGTTTTTATTTAAAAATTATTTTAATTTAAACAGAAACTCTCACATCAACTTTTAATAAAAAATTATAAACATTGTCAAGCAATAATTAATACGAAACCTTTTACAAATTTATTACAAAAAAATAATTTTCTTTCTAAAATTAGATACTTCGTGAGCGTCATCCTAAATTGTTCTTCTTCTGGCAGAAAGTTAATCTTCTTTGTCGATTGTATTTTAAACGTCTTCTTCATCTGTACTGATAGATAGATCGAGCTCAAGTGTGGTTTTTTCTCTGAAGTGGTTGTTCTTTACAGTTTCTGAATTTCTGGCAGCAGGTTGTTCTGAACAGAGCTCAAGGGTCCTTTTTTCTATGTTGTGGTTATTCGTTTCAGCTCCTTCTTCATCGGTACTGATACAGCCAAAAAGTTCCAATTCACGTTTCTTCGTCTCGTTGTAAGAGTTTTTGCTATCGGCCTGCTCTGTTGGTTTATCTTTTGGCTTCCTTGAGAGATCTTTGCCCGAACTACGCTTCGAAGAGGATTTTTGTGTTTTTGTCCGTTTCTGCTTAGGTGTCAGCTCTTCATCTTTATTAAGAGAGTCGTTCTTAGACTTTTTGCTCTCGTTAACCATTATTGAGTGCGTTCGTTTACATGATTTTAGAGCTTCTATTTTTAGTGCCGCATTGAAGTTTGATTTTGTGGCAGATGATGCGGCTGGTGGTAGCAATGCGGCGTTAATTTCTTGTTCGATGTTTTTTTCATCAGGATAGATGAACTTTTTGATTATCTGGTACTTCTTTCCACTGTTGCAGAAATTCGTTCATTTCTGTACAATTTTCAAGCAAAAAATTTCTAATGGTGTGGA